>JAJALE010000868.1:3991-30490 GCA_022627125.1 Fusarium chuoi | reverse complement strand
TGCCCGTAACAGCGCTATAAGGCTCTATAAGTAGCTGTACACACCACTGTAATTGCTACAATAGCAGTTATAGCCCAATCTTTTGCCCTGTGGCGTAGTGGTTAGGTGTGACCGTTACAAGAATTACTACTAACTTTATAGCAATCCCCTTAATTACTATTAGCACTATATAGTATATAAATATACTCCTTTAGTATTAAATAGAACTTAGCTTACTAGCTATTAATAAGACTTCTTTACCTTAATAAGCCTAATATATACTATTAACTATTAAGAGATATAATAACCTAATATACTTAATATAATGCCTTATATTTTCTGTAAACATAAACCTAATATAGACTCGTTTACTTATTTGGAAACCCTAACCGTTATAATAATCTTAAATTTAATTATTTAAAATGCCTCTTTTTTAACCCCTTAATACTAAAGGGTAATATTTTAGGCTATTCTATATATACTAAAAAATAAAATTAAGCTTTTAGTGTAGCTTAATACTATAAAAGTTAGGTAAGAAAGGTATAAAAGAGATCTCTATTACCTTAATATAAAGATAGCTAATAAGTTAGATTAATTATATACTAAAAACACTATAGAAAAGTAAAAGATATTATAATTATAATTATAAATAAAGTTATATAAGCTATAAAAGTAATATACTATAGTTTAATTACTAAAAGCCTATTATTTAGGTCTTAAAGAGATTTATAAGTTAAAGGAGTATAGGCTTAAAAGGTAAAGAAAAAAATGCAAAAAAGATATTAAAAAGAAAAAATCTAGAAAAAAGAATAAGACTATTATAATCCCTAATAATAATAGATTATAAATTTATTTTATGCTATTTAATTTATATATTAATTAATAAAGATATTATTAATTAAAGTTATTATAATGTTATAGGATTAATATATAGAGACTGGGTCTGTGTAGTAGGTAGGTTACTTACATTAAGCGATTTACTTTCAACCCTTATATGTATTTTAGTGTAGACCTATAAGCACTATTGCCATTAAGGAGATAGTTAGTATTTAGTAAGAACTTATGGAGTAAATATGTCCAGACTCTGTGATAGGGTTGAAGGGTTAAAAAGAGGCTTCAGCCTCAAGGCCACAAAGGTAAAGAACACCAAAAAAACACATACGGGCGGGATACTCGTCGCCCTATGTCCAGACTCAGGCTGCATAATTTCCAAGTAGAGTTAGGTAGGGAGCAGGCGAATTTTTATCGTCAATGATCACAGCCTAATTAAACATATTTAACCAGCTTACCACTTCATGCAGCCAATCGCGCAACCTAGTTAAATTTCCAACCCTGTCCCTCACTCCTCCCCTTCTGGGGATGATTTGTTTGTTCTTTTATCGAGCCTGCATTTCAGCACCAAGTTCCGCATACTGCTTCGATATGAATATTACCCATCTGTATCCGTCCGGCTTTGCCGAATAATTCCAATCAGCTAATGAATACTACTTCTGGGAATTACAATCCGGCACTTTCCAATCTTGGCTTTATGGAAATATGGCCTTGCCCCCCCCCCCCATTCATCTATTTACGAGCTCTGAAGCACAATATCGACAGCCAGTTCAGCTAAAGCGGCGAGCTCTGTAATCGCTACGGTGGCTGCTCTAGTTTTGGTATATTTGACCCTCTGCACCAAACATAACGTTTTTCGTTAATCAAAAACTTTGCACGACCTTAACTCGTTCTTCAAAACACGTCTTCTTTAATAGTTAGTGTTATGTGGCTTCCGATGCAATGTGTCTCGTAAACTAACCCCAAAGCTTTAACATAAACTCCTAGGTGTTACTACAAATTCCGGTTCAGCCTACGAGCCTTTTACAGCTGTTATTCTAAGCGAAGCTTCGAGGGCCATCGTTTGTCTTATATGCTTCTTTGTCCTAGGGCGGATGTCTCTCCTGAGGGCGGTCGAGACCTCCTAGCCAAATCTTACTCAGAACACATCTGGCACTTGCAAAACGACTGCTTTAAAGCAGCTGATCCCGCAATTCTTTACACCGCCGCGGCTCAAGGCCAGAATATTGGAGCCATTAATCTTCCGGCGGTCCCTTATCTGATGCTGTCTCAGGTTAAAACCTCTCACTCCACTGTTCGGCTCCATCATCCTAGGTCAGAATGTGGGAATCGTGGGCTGGGTCTCCTTATCAGCTGTGGCAGGTGGAATGCTGGTTGTCCAATCCGCGGGAACAATACGTCCGGTCCGGGAAAGTGCGATCGAGTCAACGCAGAATTCGATTTTAGGAGTTTACGCCATAATAGCAGCCAGCATTTACTAGGTTCTCTTAGCTAGATTAAGCTCTTAGCTATAGGTCTTAGCAATAAATAATACTTTTAGTATATAATTTAAATATTATATTTAAATATTTAACTAATTACTATAATATAAAGTTAATAAAAAGAAAACCTAAATAATAACTTTTTAAATAGCCTTAAAGGTATATGAAAAAATAATTTTAATTTTTTAATTAAAAAAAGTTAATTTAATATTATAAATATCTTTTTTTAATTTTTAAAATAATAGTTTTAATAAAATTAATTTTTTACTAATATAAATTCTATTAAATAATAAATATAAATAATTATATTAATAAAATTATAATTATATTTTAAGTTATATTTATTTATAAAAAGACTTTATAAGGTAATTAATTATATTTATAAGCTTTTTAAAAAGTATTATAAGGCTATTATATAGTTAATTTATATATAAAACTTTTATAAATTTAATAATAAATCATTTATTTAATTTAATTAAAAAAAGTTTTATAATAATAGATATATTAATATTATTAAATTAAAGTAAAAATTTAAAGAAATTAAAAAGTTATAATAGTATTAAGTTTATAAATTAATTATAAAGTTAAAAAATACACTTTAGGTTTAATATAATAGTAGCCAGTATTTATATTACCTTATCGGGAATATATATAGAGAATATTCTTAAATACGCTAGTAGATTCCTGGTCTGCAATGCTTAACTGGCCGTGCAAAGTTGTTTCTTTAGCGTAATTAGTCTTCTGTAGGAGCTTGGGTATTACCCGGAATTCTTTTTCCGAGGCTACTGTGCAGGACATGGGCATACATTGAAATCCAAAGCTCTGGAGGTTTCTTGGTTGCCTGGTGTGTGTCTGCTTCAAGTACCGTTGCCAAAGATTATGCCCAAAGCCTGGGTTTTGTTCCGGCTACGTCAGCATCCTCACTCGCTATGTCCTTACAGATCGACCGGCAAGTAGGTGCAATAAGTCAAAGCTGTTTCTAGGAAGGCCTGCTAACGATTTCTTTATGTCCAGGTTTTCTTTGGGATATTTATAATCCTTAGCGGTATCGCTAGGGCCATACGGCGCTCTTGAAAAGCATAACTCATACTATTCCCTACTACTGATACGCAATAAGAGTGTAATCCCTGCAGCTACAGTTAGTTAAGGTATACAAGCTTAGATTACAGCCTGCAAGTCGCCAAGAGACAGGCCTCTAGTAAAGTTCAAGGAATATACAGCTACGTACAGTATTTTCGACTCCATTAACGGAACGACGTATCCCATGTCCCGTGCTATCTACTGGTAGAGTAAAAGTAACTGAAGTGCATATGCTCAGCCACAGATGGCTCAGTAGTGAGACCTTGAATCGCAGCTAAGCCTGTCTCATTAAATTTTGGTTAAATCAAAGGCTGGCTCCCGTTCGTCTAAGAGCAAAACATAGTAAGAATAAAATGTCTCAACGTAGCCCTGTGCCACGTTAAGTTGGCCTAGTAATCAATTTCTTGCCAGTCAAGAATTGCTCAGAATGAATCAAAACTATATGGCATGTTGACGCTGCACGGCATCTACCAACTTACTCGATCTTGGTATTTATACTGAAGCAACATTTAGCTCAATATATGACAGATATAAGCAATCTCGATTTCATCGTCTGTTTCCTATCACCTTCTCTACCTTCTTCACTGTGATCTACATCATGGAGCCCGGCCTGAAACATCATATCGGCCAGCAGATCATCAACAGGCCCAATGGTCTACTTGAAAAATCCCCTGAGAGCACGCTCAACGTCGAGAAGCTTCTGGAGATTGACAACAAACCACCTGCACGTGACGCATCAGAGATGAAAGTCCCCACGTTCAATTTCTGCTGCGATTGCGTGTGCAAGACAAGCCATCCTGCTCATTTCCTCATCTAATGGCATTTATTTGTAGGCAGATCCTGTGGAATAGCCTGTAGTTGCGTTGATGAGGGCTGATATCTAGGAACGAAAATCCACTTCGAGATTACAGACAACATCGGTCAGTGGGAAGCTCAGACCGTACGAATCGATCGGTCCGTACCGCCTTCATCTGTGACCCCCATGCCTGTCACTCGGCTCATGGAGGTCGAACCGCACGACTTTGAAGCCCATCTCAGGGCCAAACTTTCACCATAGCCTCGCGCCACAACCTTAAGCTACAATGAGAAGTATACCAGGTGGATCTATGGCGAGGTCACGGCTCCTGATGCCACAGTTCCTTTTCACTTCAAGTTCCCAAATTCGCAGGCAGAGGCTGAAGCATCTGTGGCTCATGCTTTCGGTAGTATCTGCGCCGATATTGATTAGTGCGATTTACTTGACACAAATGATCCGGAGTCATTCAACTGGGATTTAGTGATGGCATAACTGAGGAGATGGGAAGCAAAATGACAGGAAGAGTAGTATATACAGGCCGAATTCAGGGTCAAAGTACGCTCTGTGCTCAAAAGATTAATGTTGGCTTGCACTTTTGTTTGTTATTTGTAGAAGATTAGGAACTTAGGTTAAATTTTAAAATAAAGCTGTATTGTAGCCCTTGAGATATTGCGTAGTGCTTGAATAATCGTCCCAATCCCTCTCTTGGGGCGAAAGGTAACCTTCCATACATCAGCCCGCTCCGATGTAGATCTTCCAGTAACCGATATAAGAGCTACGCTGGTTTAATAATGCTGTCCCACAGTGCCGTGTTGTTTGTGTGAGACAAGTACAACCTGGACAGATTAAGGGACACGGCTTGATCTTCAGTAATAGCCAGCGACGAAAGAGTCCCATTCTTGAATTATATCGTAGGCATCTTAATTGTATCGTCGTATTTAAGGTAAAAAGGCAATAGGGCAACTTTTAAGTTTAGTGTGCAGTATAGTTAAATGACATCTTATAGCGAAGTTATCTGCTCTTAATAGAGCAGGAGTTTTCTATTATATTAAACCTAAAATATATTTTTTAACCTTATAATTAACTTATAAACTTAATATTACTATAACTTTTTAATTTTCTTAAACCTTTATTTAATTTAACTATTTTTTTTTTAGCTTAATAATATTAATATATATATTATTATAAAACTGTTTTTTAATTAAGCTTTTTTTATATATTAATATTTTTTAATAAATTTAATAATTATATATTATATTTAATTAATATCTTTTATAATATTATTATTTTAATAATAAATTACTATTTATATTTTAATTAAAGATTTAATTTAATTTTAATTTTCTTTTAAATTAATTTTATTATCTTTTTAGCTTTAGCCTTATTATTAATAAAAGCTTCAAGTATCTCTCTTTTTTACTTAATAGCTTTTTTAACCTTTTAATAAAGTCTTATTATAATATATATTATATAATTTAATTAGCTAATATAGCTTATTAATAGCTATATTAAAAGGTTTATTATAACTTTAATTAAAGGAAGTAGCTTATAACAATAGCTATAGTATAATAAATGCCTCTCTATTATAAAAGAAAACTACTACCTATAGTAGCTTAATTTAATAAACCCTTTAGTATATAAGGAACTATAGCCAGCTTTATAGTAGCCTTTAGTTAATTAAAAGATATAATTTTAGTTTTATAATTTAAATTATATTAAGCTATAATATATAATAATAGGTATTATATTTAGCTAGCTAATATTATAGCTTAATTAGAAATTAAATACTATAATAAATTACTTAAAGACTAAAATGCTATAATAGAAATTAAACCTATAACTTATAGTAATTACTACTATTTATTATATAATTTAATTAATTAATATAACTTATTTATAGCTATATTAAAAGGTTTATTATAACTTTAATTAAAGAAAGTAGTCTATAATAATAGCTATATTATAATAATATAAATAAAAATATAAATATTAAAAATAGCTAATTATTAAATAAATTTATTAAAAAGCCTTATATATTTTTTAATTATAATAACTTTAAATACTTTATTCTTTATAGTTTTAATCTTTGAAAAGAAATTTTTATTTTAAAGTATTTATTTATAATTTTTAATATTAATAAAATTAAAAAAAAGTCTATTAATATATTACTTTTAAAAGTTATTTAAATATATTATATAAATATACTTTTATTTAAAATTATATATTATTATTTTATTTTATTATTATTTTATATTTAATTATTTTTAAAAATATATTAAAAATTTCTTTTTATAACTTATAATAGTAAATAAACAAATTATATTTTAGGTTTTTATAATATTAACTTTTTATTATAATAATTAATTAAATATTTTAATATAATATTTAAGTTATAAGCTAGATATATTATTTATAGTTAAGACTTATAGTTAAGAGCCTATTTTAGTAAATAGAGCCTAAAACCTAAATAGAGCAGGAGAGGTTATAATATTAAATTATTAAAGTCCAGGATAATAAGAAGAGTAGATACTTGCCTGCATCCCATATTGGCTCTTGGTCTTACAGTAAGCACTATCTGCACAGCCAGAAGTGCGGAAAGCAGCCGCCTTGTGCAGGCCACTAAGCTAAACTTTACTTAACCTATCAGCCTGAGTCTTTCGGTACAAGACCTTGAGGCTATTTTTAACCCCCCAGCAGTCAGCATGGTATTCAGCCACTTTTGAGCGTGTTTGCTTGTTATAGAGATGGCTGTGCCACCGCTACCGTTCTATTTATTGGCTAGCTTCTCAATCGTGCAGAAATGACTTATGATAAGACACATAGATAAGCATACCCAAGTAAGAGCGCAAGCAAGGCAGGGAAAATAAAGTAATTATGCATCCCTTGGCTACAGACCTGTATTTTTGCTCAGACAGCATCAAAATGGATATTCCTCTCCAATACAAAACTTTTGAATACGAGGCGCTTCCATCGCCGACATCTATACGCCTCCTACGGCCAGTCAAACAACTTAAAAACCCGGAAGCAGCTTCTATCAATGGAGTTCCCCTGCTACAATTTATGCTTGAAGCCTCGGAGCGTAATGATCGACCTCTCTACGATGCCTTATCTTACACCTGGGGAAACCCGAAATCTGTCCGGCACGGATTGCCCGATGAATACGATACTCAGCATAAACATGTTATAGCTGTCAACGGACGCCTATTCTATGTCACAAGGAACCTTTACGAGGCTCTTTGTCGACTTCAGGAGCCCCACAGATCATCGGAGGATATTGATAAGCGATATAAGCCCTGGAACAAGACGAGGCTCATACAAGCTGCCGAGGAAGGAAACCTGACCCTGGTTATGAGATATCTTGAGCATGGCGCCGACCACACATGCCAAGATAAGTTTGGTGAGACAGCTCTGCATTACGCAGCCGAGAATGGGTATCCAGAGGTTGTGAAGGCCCTTCTTTTCGCAGGAGCACAGCCAGCAACCCTGGATAACACGAATCGCGACCCTCTAGCCTGTTGTATTTCACGAAAACGACGCCAGTGGAGTGAGACTTGCGAGATCCTACGCAATTGGGTAGCTCAACCCAAGGAAAAGCCTCATTTGGAATCGTCTACGTTTGGGAGAGGAGTACCTCTCTGGATCGATGCCATATGCATCAATCAGGATGACATTGCTGAACGCAATAGCCAAGTTGCAATGATGTCGCAAATCTATGGGTCCGCGCGATGTGTTGTGGCATGGCTTGGAGAAGAAGACGACACGACTAACGCGGCTTTCAATTGTTTGTCAAACATCCCCCAGCCATCAACTGCTATTGCGACAAGTTACCATAACTCTTATGCACGGCACTGCGACCATGTGAGAGGGAAAGTCCTTGACGTAAATGAGAGGCCTCACAATCTCCCTATGTCAGTTGCCGAGGTACAAGCTGTCAAGAGCTTATTTACCCGCACCTGGTTCTCACGTACATGGGTCATCCAGGAAGCATCACTTGCCAAAGATATCGATATCATTTGTGGCTCATTCCATTTCGAGTGGTCGAGTATATTCACCCTGTTGTTTATGCTTTTTGGCGAGAGTGCATCGAATGATATACTAAGCGACGGCGGCCCCCCTGCAAAATTCGGAAAGGCTGGACCAAATGCACAAATCTTGACTCTTTTCGCCATCAGAAGCCGAACTGCCCCCAATTCCAGAGAAGCAATTGAAGCAAGAAAGTATTTTCTTGGAAAAGACACCGTCGACCCTCCGTGCAGTCAATTGAGCATCCTTGCCTTGTTTCTTCTCACTTGGGACTTCGCTGTGTCCGACGGGAGAGACAAGGTATTTGCATTGATGAATGTGTCGGAGCCTTCAGAAGGATTAGCAGCTGACTATTCGAAGTCAATTGCTGAAGTGTTCACCGAGATGGGCATGATGCTTCTCCAAGCCAAGGGATACAATAAAGTTCACGATTTACAGGGGGGGATAGTCGATGATTTGGAACCCCTCGAATTGCTATCTTTTGTTCAAAAACCTGGGACTCCTCAATGGAAGGTAAGTCCAGCAGTTATGAAAAATAAGTATGAACGCCCTGCGGATCTTCCTTCGTGGGTTCCGGCTTTCAATGCGCAGCTGGTTTCTATTCGAATCTATCATAAGCGATACAATGCTTCAGGAAATCGTCAAGCTGTTATCCATAATTCTCTGCCAGGGATACTAAGGGTCGATGTTTCAATCGTTGACACAATTGCTGAGGTGGAAGAATATCCGCTATCAGAAGGCTATGGACGTATAGACAACGACTGTACCATCGAATCATGGCTGACAATGGTTTCGAAGCTCTGTACTACTTATCCTAGTGGAGAAAGTCGTACGGAAGCATTGTGGAAAACCTTGTCATCAGAGCATCACAAAAAGAGCAAGAAGCCAGAAGCAGTCGAAAGCTATTTGCAGAATATGGTACTTCAATGGATAGTCAAACACAGACGTCAAGACTCCATTGAGAGGCATACAGACATATACAAGGTTCTCCAAGAATTATTCAACACGGACTCATCTGATTTGCCTCCTCTGATCTCTAAATTGATGAGCAGTAACAATGAGCCTATGGGCAAAACCTCGGAGATAGGGGCTGATGAGCGATACTTTAGATGGGGCTTGATGCGATATATGAGGGGACGATGTCTGATGAGAACAGAGCTAGGCTACTTAGCGATATCATCCAAGGAGGCGAGACCGAAGGACCGTGTAGTAATCATCGCCGGGGGACGTACACCGTTCATTCTTCGTCAGATGAGTGACAACCAGTTTACATTTGTAGGCGAGGCGTATGTCCATGGGATAATGTTTGGCGAGTGCTTGAGAAGAGAAGATTGCAACTTTCAACCAGTCGAGATCAGATAGTTATAGCCCGTCTTATATACTTTCATTATCATCGTTACCTAATCCCCTCAATACCTGAAACTTTCTGGCCCAAATAGTTCTCATCTGCGGCCTGATGGGAGTGCATTGTCATTATTCATGCCGAGGACCTGATAATCTATTCCGGGAGTGTCTTTCATGTTCCCGGAAAGGAAGGTCACAGTACTGGCCCGTCGCATCATCATAATCCCGTCGCAGCTTGGCTGGCTCACGTCAAACGACCTTAACATTGCTTCACTCGTGATCAATACGGTCGCGCCGCCGGGTTCAATCCCAACCAAACCAAAAATAGCCGGTAACAGGAAAGATGGCTACTGGGCTCACAACCAACGTGTTGTTGATGCCCAGGACGGGGAAGCGGCTGTTGATGGAGGTTCAGTGTTGCTGTGTGCACAGGTACAGCCGCTTGGATTCAGAGGCTCTACAAGCCCTACTTTGTCTCTTCTTATGATGCCCAGAAAGGCTGCAATGGCTACTCCAGTGATGACGAACTTTATGACGACCATGTTGATACCTCCATGTCCAGCAGCAGCACCTGGGCCCTTTCGTCCGTGGTCTCAATCCGACCTTTGTGCAAATGCTTGTGCGTCGTCTGGCATTCGAGTACGATGTATTGCTTGCCGGCTTCTTTGATGTTCAGTCTGATGAGGGAAAAAGCGTGCAGCGTCTGCGTTTCGAGACAAGCTTTGCGTGGGCCAAGTCCTTATATAATGCGCTCCCTGCAGGAACACAATATGTAAACCCGTCCGCTCTAGTCGCAAGCGGCAGCCCAAGTACCAAGCACGATCAGCTGGGAGCAGTCCATAAGCCCTTCCAAGATGATTATAATGCAGCACTCCCATTGTCGCTCGAAAAATGGCACAGATCGCATTCCAAAAGCTGGTGTCCCTGGTAGAGAAAAGAAGACAGAAGGCGGGAGTGGGGATGAAAATAGAATTGTACTTGCTCGTGATTTTATTCTGCCTTTAACTATAGTTCTGCCTATTTTTAATAAGCTTATCTATTGTGGTTGACTTTTGGCAGATCTCAACTGCCATTTTTTGGTTGATACTCAAATTTGATAAAGGTATTTAGGATTCTGGCAACCCAACTTGCAATACTGATAAAATATCTTCATACGCCACCATAAAATCCCGACACGCCTTATTTAATTGCATGTCGGGAAATAAGGGTAATTCAGATTCCAGAATTCGCTCAATGTCTCTGGTAATCTTGTTGATATCGTCGACCGCAGTTTTCATCTTTCGTGCTGCAACCCCCAGAGTATCCATCTTATTGAGAGCTTTTACGCCTTCTCTGTACTCATATCTACGTCGCAGGGCAACCTTGTTCGTCCTTGGCGTAGTCTGAGACATTTTGGCACTGTGGGTTGTTAGTTAGGCTTGGGGAGCGGGGGGCCACGCGATCTCACACTAAAAGTAGAAATAGAGTCAGACATGTCACCTGTATCTGTAGATCTGGCATAAGATCTGATGGGTTTTGTTTCAGAAGGGCTGTGGAGTTGATAGGTAGATTCGACTGGTTTGGAGGCTGGGATGGGCATGTGCTTGTTAGCTTGAGCTTCTTGCTTAAGCTGGAGGTTGGCAAAGAGGCGCCTGATGCCCTTTTTCGAGACAAAGTCATTGTCGCCATTACATATATGCAGATATCTAGGATGACATCTATTATACTTGATGGTGCGTTCAATCATTACTTATAATTCACTGCCTCACCTCAAGATGAACAAGCTGCTGATGGTTGCACGCATAGGCCATTTCAATACCCTGCGCTTTCGTTCCGACAGATATCGGGGCAAGGCAGACTAGCGGGATCTAATTGGACCGTAGCGCCATCTTGTTTTAAGTTTGGAAGATCTGGAAGGAAGGAAATTGAAGCTTACCAATGGAATCTGGAAATCCAAGTAAGCATTTAGATCTTGGGTGGCGGTGGCGGTGGGCAGTCTAATCTGGTAGCGCTTAGCATGGATGTTTCGGAGATTGAGACGTGTCCCGTGTGATATTTCAATGTTGGAATGATTGCAGCTAATGACAGGTCCAGTAGATGAACTGTGTGCCGTCATTGCAGACGCAGCAGCATGCAAACCTCGGGGTTTATCCCCGATTTGTCGATTCTCAAACGGGATCAGATCCGATTTAGATCAACGATTAGTGAACATTACTAGAGATCTGAGATCAAGGGAAACCGCCACGGCATGCCAAGGAACCCAGCAACCAGTTCTCGGAGAGAGAGAAAAAAAGAAACGAACCCAACTAAACCAATATTCGCTAGCCCATCCACCTATCTGGGGGCGGTCTTTTTTATTCCCCCCCTCATTAACCGAGACGCAGCGCGACTAGAGTAAATCGATTAAGATGTGTATTCAGCTGGTGGACTACTGTAAAGGCGACTTTATGAGATATGTCGTTCAATTTATGACCATACCAGGGACTAGGGATGCCGAGTATGAAATAGCATTATCATACTTTGCGCAATTGCAGCAAGACTGAACCCGAGGGACTGGGAATATAAGCGAAACCGTAAGCGCGGAAACGGGCTAAAGGCGTAGCGATCTAAGACACGGCTTAGCCGTGATGCAGGGGTTTCCCATCTTTAGTGCTCTTTTTCCCTCCAATAGCTGCTGGTGTGGACAGTTGTCTCCTTGACGGCGATAACACATGTGGGTCCCGGTGACGTGACAGCTAACCAGTATATTTGCTTAAATTAGCTAAGCGATTTGCTATTAACCCTTGTGTGCCCTTTAGCGTAGACCCACATGTGTTATCGCCGTCAAGGAGATACCAACTAGGATCTCTCGGAGTCACCAGTTGCCGATCCTAATAGGTGTCGTCACAAGCATAGACATCAGGGATTAGAGCTCGCAAGCGGTTTTCGCGGAGGTCTGGCTCCAGCCGCATTGTTGATTTCACACTCTGGTAAGTTGAGCCGCCATTCCAAGCAATCCTCTTTTACGTTGATGACAGTGGTTTCTAGCACCACTGTCCCAATTATTCGCAACCATCTACCTCTCCATACAGCAGAGAATAGAGTAGATGAACCCTACGAATCAGCGTTTGCCAATCAGCTCACTGGGTCATGCTCAACCTATCTGGATCCTGGGGTAAATGGGTCATTATCTGGGGTAGATAATCGACTTGCGGCTGCACAATGGCTCAAGATCTTGATTTCGCAAATTGTTTCTGGTGTTGAATCTCTTTATGACTGTGACCCCGAGTTTTCTCTGGTCAATTCCCCCCCCCCCCCTCTGCTTAACACACTGATTGAGATATTGCCACCTCGGCGACCTATCTCCATGCTGGCTTTGAGTATTGGGCTTCTGCGACTCCGAACTCCGCTGCTTTAAATATCTTAGGGTTAGGCCCTGTCTTTCTCCAGCCGAGAAAATCCCGCGCAGCACCAAGTCTTGAGTTATAAGATGCTCGATCAGGCGGCTAATCGCGCTACTTCCTTCTTGCTTGAACTTACTTTTATTCTTAACTGGAGAAGTACAGATAACTTGTTTAGCCAATTGGGTTGCGAGATTACGTAATATAATGTTTCTTATCTTGGCAGTCAACGTGGTATTGTATAACTGGCTGATTTAGGATCCAAGGCGCCCTGAGGCCAACAGCCTGATAAGAGTGCTTTTCCTCGTTGCTTTTCGTTCTCTTAATGACAACAGGCTACCTCCACTTTATAGCTCAAGATGGCTTCTGGAGATACTTGTTGTTCTCCTATATGGCAGGTCTCTATTCCCGTGGTTAGGGAAGCAATTCCTGACGTAGCCGCCGACCTCTGTGCACAATGCTCTTCTATTGACCTTTGGGCTATACGGAATGGGCAAGAGTATAAAAGGATACGACTTACGAGCAATAGATTATCGCGTCGCCCATTCTGCCGGTTCTTTAACACCATTTTGTTTAGCGACAATGCCACATCTGTCAGCCAACAAAGTGAAGTCGAGTTCGAACTTTTGGCCAAGAACCCAGCGAGCACGTATCTCAACATACCTTCGTATTCCCTTGAGACAAATGCCTTTGACAGAAGCCGGGTGCTTCGTTTGAGCACCTTGAACTACGATTCGTTCAAGTTTACAATATCCCCTCTCCCAAACAACTCTCAAGACACCGAACCGGTGAAATTCACCATTCTTCGTCTAGAGTCAGACAGGATTGACTTCCGAATACTGAAGAACTGGTTGACATACTGCAAGTCCCACCACGCAAAAGCTTGTCAGACCTTGACGGGATATCCACATGAGCTCTCATGCTTGAGAGTGATCGAGTGCCAGACTGGTGCAATCATAAAAGCCCCTGAAGGATGCGAGTTTGCCGCTCTCAGCTATGTATGGGGACAGCCACAAGACAATGAGTCAAGTATGGCCTCAAAGGATGGCTTTCTGCCACCTCAAGTGCCCAAGACCATTAGCGATGCTATTCAGGCGACGATCCGACTTAACCTTCAATATCTCTGGGTGGACCAATACTGCATCAATCAGAAGGATGAGGCCGAGCTAGCGGAACAAGTGGGTATTATGGACATGGTCTACAACCTTGCCACCGTCACGTTGATTGCGGCATGTGGTAAGGATGCTCATTCCGGTCTGCCTGGAGTCGGCTCTACGCCGCGAGTTCCGCAGCCTCTGATAAAGTTACATGGACGCACGTGGGTATCCTCTGATCCGGAGAGCCTACTAGTGACCAGGATCAAGAGATCTCGATGGTGGACTAGGGCTTGGACGTACCAGGAAGGGCTCTTCTCCAGGCGTCGCATCTTCTTCACCGAAACCGAGGTCTACTTTGAGTGCAACGATATGTGTACGCAAGAGAGTGTATCCTTTGATCTCCATGATTTCAGAAACGAGGCCCATATGAAATTCACCGGTATATACCGTGGCGGCTTTAACTCCCGCTTTGATGGAGGCCTAGATAAACATCTCATAGCCATCTCGCAACGACAATTGACGTACCAGAGCGACGCGCTTAATGCCGCACGGGGCATCTTCAGGGCATTTTCATCAATGCCTACACCTATACGTCACTTTTGGGGGATCCCTTTAGAAAAGAATGCTAATGCATTAACGTCTTGGGCGCCAAACCTGGCTGCAGCCAGCCGGTCCGAAACACACGAAAGAGGCACATATTATCTTGACTCCTGCTTTGCTGACGGTCTTTGTTGGATTCCAGAGACCACGTCAGATCGAAGAGAAGGCTTCCCCAGTTGGTCTTGGTCAGGATGGGTTGGGCCGTTGCGCAATTTTGATACCTGGGCCGCTCACAATACATCGGACGTTAAGGTCTGGCTTCAAAGGACAGATGGAACGTACGACAAGATCTCTGACTCGGTCATCACTGAGATCGATGCTAACAAGGCCGCTGGAGAGTTTCCTTATACTCAAGTCCTTCGCATCGAAAGTCGGACGATTCAAGTAACTTTTAGGTATCTCCCCGAGAATGGCTTTGAACGGCCCTACCGGCATCGCAATTGGGCGTATCCAAAACCTGTCTACTTTGTAGTTACACTCAGTGACTCAGACTACCAGTACCATCACGGCACATGGTATTGGCCGTTAATCCTTCCAGCTCCTGTGGATACTAGCTCTACACTTCATAGGGAACTGTGTGAGGAGATATTTGACTGCCATTTATTATCTGCAAGAGGGTCTTTCGGATTAGTCGTTAGGGAAAGAGATGGGGGCATCGCAGAGAGGTTGGGGTATATTGATACCCATGACGCACTTGCATGGAAGCCGGATGGGCCATCTGGCAATGTTTCGACCATCAATCGTCCTATGGCTCCCGGGCTTGCTGATCACGTTTCGGGTAAAATAAAAACTGTCCTCCTAGGTTAAAGGTGGGGTTTGGGTGATTACTGTCAGAGAGAATTGGGTGTCGTAAGGAAGTCGACCGTCAGCTGTGACTGCCGACCCAGGGCGAGGTGGAAGATATAAAAGCGGTGCAGTGTTTAATTATACAAGAGACTCGACCAAGGAAATTTTGGTCCACTCGACTCCATCATGGTGATCGTCCTCTAGTGTGAGGCGGAGAGGGATGATGAGTGTCATCCTCGAGACAGGTTCCGGCTAAATCTCTCTGACCCAAAGCATAGAGCCTATACATAAAACAGACGAATTCAATGTGGCTCGTTACTCACTGATGTGCAACGTACAGGTGCTGCATCATGGTCACCAAGGAGGTCGCAAATATGTTACTCGACGTCGCCGATCCATTACCGAATAAATCACGCTCCAGGGCCGAATACATTATCTTCACCAATCGCATAACTGATCAGCCCCAAGGTGCCATTATTGCAGCAGTACCGTTGAGCAGGCTGGGAAGCCATATATTCAGATCTGGTCTCGTCTTTACACTTTAACTCCTAATGGCATCCCTTATATCGTTTAGTAACCAACAAACTAATTTTAGTAGGAAATAAAAGAACGCTAGCATAATATAGGGCAACCAATAAACTAAATCTAAGGTAACCAATAAACTCCAGTTTGCCTATAAGATATAATATAATCTTTATAAAAACTTATAAGTATATAAATTCTAACTATAAGATTATAATAAAGTGTTTTTTTTATTATAAAAGTGCTTTTATTATTAGCTTTAACTATAAATATTAAATTTAATATATATTAGTTAATAAAGGTAGCCTAAAAATTATTTACAGACAATTCTAACAGAATTATCTATATAAATGCAATTTTATAAGCTATATATTACTATAATATTGGTTACTTTAGGGCCAAGTTGCTAATTAGTTAAAAATTCCACTTAAGGTTAGTTAGGATTAGTATTATATTTAAGGTTTATAGCAATATAGCAAAAGGGGTTCTGCAGTATAGAATATAGGATTAACTACTTTATTCTGTTTTATTACTGTAATTTACTAACTACTACTTAAGAGTAATAGATAAGTATATAAAGGTTAATAATAAGTATTATATACTTATTTGCCAGAAATGCAAGATAGTACTCTAGCTAGATATATTTATAAAGCACTTTTAATAGATATATAAACTAACTGGCAGTATATTATAAGATATTATTAATTATTATATTAGTAGGAATATAATAGATCTAGTTTACTTAAAGCTTTTAAAAGATAGTAGTGCAGTTATTAAATAGCTTTTAGTATTAAGAGGATATAGCTGTATTAAGTATAGGTTTCTAATAGTAATACTAAATAATATTATCTGCTACTAGAGAGAAGTAGAGTATAGAATGGCAGAAACTTAATAAAAAGATATTATATTGCAGACTTAAATAGGCAGGAGATATACTTAATATTAGATTATTTAAAATAATAGTAATACCGATATTATATTAAATAGCGCTAAGATTATAAAATATAGCGCTATAAAAGAGATAATTACAGCTAGTTAGGCCTAATTAAAAAAAGAAAATACTATATAGCTCTAAAAGGGCAACTTAAAAGAAGATATTAACTGTAATTTATTATAGGTAAAAAGGCTATATTAGGTATAGCACTTTAGCTTCTAGGACTTACTTAATATTTATAATACAGCTATATAAGTATAAGGAAGGGCAATAATAGGAAATTAGGCTAGATAAGTAAATAAGTAAGTAATCTATAAATAAGTATTACTTAATAGACTTAAGTAAAGCTTTAACTATAAGATAGACTGCTACTATTAGTAACTTAATAGTATGCTAATAGAAACGCTATAATAGCTTACTAGTATTATAGCAATAAGTCTAAGCAGTATATTATTTAATAAAAAAGGAAAGAAGGCATTAATAATTAAATATTGCTTAATAGATTACTACTACTTAAGCTTTTATTAAAGGTTATATTATATTAAATATAAAGAGGCACTTAAATACTAGGCAGTTTAGTTTATAGATAAGCAGTAAAGCTTATTATATAATATTAATAAAGAGCTTTAAGAAAATATATTTCCTAGCAGTTAAGATAATAGGTTTTATAGTAACAGGAATACTAATACTAATAATAAAGAAAATAAAGAGGTTAGTAAGTATAATAAAGAGTTTAATAACAGCAGTATAAGCAGTCTAGTATATAATATACTTAATTAAGCTATATTTCGGTTTATTATTTCTTTAATTAAAATAGAAGTTAGTAGGAATTTATATATAAACCTACTGTTATGCTTTTATATAGTATTTAGTATTAGGTAATATCTATTAGGTTATATAGAGCTGCACTTATATATAGATATACTAGCTAGTATATTATAGTAGGCCTGGCTTTTTTTTCTAAAGGCTATATTTAAGGATTAGCTGCAGGATTAAGATAAGGTTAGGGTATAAGTAGTGCTTTTATTTAAGGAGTAATATACTGCATAGATATATATTAGTAGTTATACCGTTATAAGTATAATTATTAGGTAGATAGCTTATAGGAAAGGATACTGCTAAAAGATAGAAGGGCAGCTATTAATATAATAGGTAGATAATAAAGAGATGCTATTTTATATAGATAAGGAGATTAATATTAAAAAATTTACCTATATACTTTACAGTTAAGTTATAAAGGCATAAAAGATATTAAACTAGCTATTTATAGAATTATAGCAGAAAGTTAATAAAATAATTAATATAGGGCAGATTATTAACAGTATAGTGCAGCTTAAAGTAAATCAGTTATTTACAAATAACCTAAAGAATAGTTAATTAAAGCCCAGGCCAGTAAAGGTAATATAACTAATAGGAATATTAATATAAGATATAACGCAAAATCGGTAAAAGCGGCAAAAGGTTAGAATATAGCTTTATAACTTATAGCTATTTTAAGAGATATTATATATACTTATATATATATAGGGTAGACTTTTAGGCAGGAGGCTAGAGGTAGTAATATTATAGTATTATAACTTATAGCAGCTAATCTATAATGTATTTATACTAGATAGGCAGATTATACTTATTATAGACCGGAATAAGATAAAAGCGATTTATAATAATAGTTAAAAGGTAATATAATTTTTGCCTAATTTAATTAGGTAGATAATTATAGTATATATATTATAGTTAATCCTGGCAGAAAGGGTATTAAGGCAAAAGTGTTAGCTTACTAAGCTATATAGCAATTAGCTAGAGTATATATAGCAGAATAGCGGCTTATAAGTATAAGATATTAATCGGTTAAGTAGAAAGCTTATATATATAATACAGGCTAGTATAGAGGTTAGGATTAAGGTAAGATAGTATTAGGCAATTACTATTAAGATAGGGCAGAGAATCTAAAGGCTTATTATAAAGCAGCTAGACAGTTAAATAGAGGATAAAGATAAAGATAATAATATTAAGGTTAATCTAATTATAGGTAAGCCAATTAACTGCAGAGAAAGCTAGAATATTATATAGGATCTGCAGTTAATATATAGAATATATATTATAAGGTAGCACTATACCGTATATATTGGCTTTTTAGGGAAGCTTTAACTAAAGATAATTGCGACTTTTAGGGAGATTAATAAGCTTTAATATCAGTTTTTAGAGGGAAGTAGTATAAGGGAGAAGGATAAAGATAAAAGAAGTAAGAAAAATATACTAAAGTATAAGCAGGATAGTTAAGTAATAAGGCAGTAAAGCTATAAGTAGAGAAAGACTGCTTAGAAAGTGGCTTAAAAGATAGAAAATAATATAGCTAAAGGGTTATAAATGCTACTAAGGCCAAAAGTGACTTAGCGATCTAAAAAGTAGGCTAAAAGTATATAGATAATTATATCGCTTAAGACAGATTAAATGGCAATTAATATATTACTAATAGGGGCTAGAAAAAGTATACTATTTATATTGCTGGCAGTAATGCAGCTTACAGGCATAAGTATTGTAGTTATACTATATATTGCATTTATAAATAACTTAATAATATAAGTAACAGTAATAGGTATTAATTATATATAATACTAGATATTAATAAGTGCCAGGCAGGAAGAGGTGCTATAGGCAGCATAATTAATAGTTATAAGCGCTAATATTATTTTAAGTAATTAGTTTTTTAGGTATGCCGATAGATTACTATATATAGGACTACTAAAATGGATTTTTATTAATAAATGTTATATAGTTATTATAGATATTAGCTATTAGGCTAAGCTTAATAAGCTAATAGGCTTGTATTACTTTAGCTATTTAATTATATTATTGATAGTAATGTTACCTATTATATTAAAAGATTGGTTTTACAGTAAGATACTAGTAAAGTTAGTAATTATAGTGCAAGACTATATAGTTAAGCTAAACTATTAATATTAAGTTTAGTAGGTTAAGCCTAAAAAAGAAGCATTAAAAGAGTATATAGCTAAAGTAATTAAGCAGCTAGATAGAGATATAATAGGTTATTAAAAGGGAGTAATATACTGCCGCTTAAAAAAGCAGTATAAGGCTATAGCTAAGGAGATTGGCTATAGGTTTTATTATAGCGGCATAAGTAAAAAGGATTATATAAAAGCTTAGTTAGCTTAGGTAAACAGTTAAGTAAGCTATTAGATTGCAGTAATAACTGGGCTAGAAATAGGTATTAATATTAAGAGGATTATAGCTATAGTTTATATAGAGAAGCTATATAAATTAGTAGATTTTATTTAGCAGATAGGTTAAGGAGGATAGTAAGCAGGTAAGGTAATAAAGTCAATTATTATATATAACAGGCAACTAAAGCAATAGAATATATATTACAGCTTTATAGATAGCATTAATTAGATATAAATAGAGGCATTTATATTAACTCTAATAATTATTATTTATATTAACAGCCTAACGACAATTAAGTTTATATAGGAAATTTCATAGTACTAGCAGGATATAGGTATTATAATAATTAAAATAAGTAAGTGCTAATAATTAGTATTTTAGGCGCTATAGTAACTACAGTAAATTTAAAATAGATAAAAATATAAAAGAAATACTTATAAATTAATTAATACTAATATTAATATATAAACTTACAGTATTAATAAATATACAGTAAATTCGCTTTAAGGTTATTTTCTTTAATAGTTATTAGGCAATAGGGTTTATAAATATAAATCAGTCTGCTATAACTAACTAAAATATATTCTTAGCTTATAAAGTTTAGAAATAGCTATAGCTATATATCTTATTATATTTAAGTTATATTAGCTTAAACTGTTAATATAAAGTAAAGAGGTTTAAGAAAAGTATTAATACTATATAATAGCTTATAATATATAAAGGTTAAATTAAGACTTAAATCTTATTAAATTTATTTATAATAAAGTACTTTATATATAAGTTAGAACTCTAACTTCTTTACTACTATATATACCAGACTATAGTTATATAAAAGTAAGTTAAGCTATATCTTTATAAAGCTCTATATAGTCTTAATAGTTAGGAAATTAGGCTTATATAAAAGTAGGCATTTAAATATAATATCTTTAAGTATTAGCTAGAGGCCTATATTAATCTACTATCTAGGCCTAATAATATACTGCTAATTGCAGCTTTAGGTCTGCTAGATATAAAAGGTATTTAGTATAAGTTTATATTAAAGTAAAGTATATTATTTCAGTTTAATTACCTATATATAGGCATAAAGTTAAGGTAGATTTAAGAATATTTTAAGGTTAAGTATAATTAGGATATAGAACCTAAAGGCAGGCATTACTTAACTGCTATAATAGAAAAGGAAAGAAGTAATAATCTATAGAGAATAGGAGTTTATTACTAATAATTATTCTTTAGTAGGCTAGAAAGCAAGTTATTTAAGGCAATAAAAGGACTAAATATTAAAAGGTTAGTAGCTTAAGATAATATATTATAAGCTACATTTTAGAGGGCCATTAATGCATTCTAGAGTAAAGGTAAAGATATTTAAAGTTAAGAAGCAGTATATATTAATAAGGAAAATAACTTTACTGTATTAAATCTGTAGCTTTATTAGCTTAAGTCTACTATCTACTTAAAGGATTTTAATAGAAAAAAAGACTTCTTAAGGGGCTTAATTGCTATAAAATATAAAGTAAATCTAGATAATCTAGATAATTTAAATAATACTTAACTGCAGTTTATATATATTACATTTAATTAGCTAGTTAATTACGCTAAGGCTATTATTATACTAGATATTATATCTTAAAATACTCTTTTTAAGGTTAATTGCAAAGAATTAATAAAAGAGAGGATAAAGCTATTTTATTTCCGGTTTAAGCCTAAAATATAAAGGCAATATATACTTATAGTTAAGTAGCTACTTACTTATATTATCTAATATATATCTTTTAAGAATAAAGCTAATAGACTACTATTTAAGCTTAATATATAATAACAGAAAGCTTATAATATTATAATAGAATATATAGATAACTTAATTGATATTTAAAAAGAAAATAGAGGTAATCTAAAAGTGCCTAAAATTATTAGACTTTTAAATCTACTAGAAACTGCTATTCTTAAGCTATATATCTCTATTCTTAACTATTTCACTAAAGATATAAAGTATAATAGCATTCTTATTAGCTTCTTAACTGTTTTTAATATATAGGCAGATAGTATATAAAAGGGTTATATAGGTTTTATACTAAAGCTTTCTGCTATTATAGCTATCTTTTATCTCTATATTATTAAATATACTATAGATTAATAAGCTAAAACTATTAATTAAAAGATATAATAGAGGTAAAGCCAGAAAGAAATAGAAGAGAATAGCCTAAGTTATTTTATATTAATATTTAAGATAACTTAGCGGTTTATAGTAAGCAGAGGTAAGGGCTAAAAAATAATATTAATATAGTTTATTATCTAGCTCTAAAATTTTAATATAGCTATATAAAATAATATAATAGCATACAGTTTAGTAAGCTAGGATAAAGGTAGAAAAGAGCTTATCTATAAGGGTATCTATTTTAGTATTTTAGATATATAGGTAATAATAAGATTAGCAGTTTAATAACTAAAGACTATACTCTATAAGGATTTATTATTATTTATAGAGTATTTAAAGCAGTCTCTAGCTAAACTTAAGCTGCCAGAAATACTATAGAACCAGCTTCTAGGAACTATTAAGACGCAATTAGCCAGATATTATCTACTAAAATAAATAATTTCACTTAAAATTTAGACTTAAATTAAGTAATATTAAATCGAGTTACTAATTGGTTTAAAATAGCCCTAACCCTATACTTAAGGTTAGCTAGCAGCAGCTTAAGGTTAGTATAACATAAAGGAAAGGGGACTTTAATTAATAGAGAAAAATAATAAAACTGCTTTTCTCTTTACTTTCTACTATTAAGATATAAGGGGCAATATTAAGCAGTAATAGAGGATATTATACAGTTTAATCAGGACTATTACATATTGATCTGCTAGCTATATTAGGCAGCTATTTAACCTAGCAGTAGCATTAAGTTATATTTTTAATAGTAATATTAGCTAAAAGGCTAAGTACTTAAAGATATTAAAAACTACTATAATATACTTAAGCTAGCTAACCTAAAGCTTACTATAACCCCTAAGGATAACAGTTAGGCAATTTAATATCTTACTATTTTAAAGGGCTATAGCTATAATATATACTAATCTCTTATTACTGCAAAAGATAATACTATTTATTATTAGCAAGAGGCAGGATATAATATAGTAATAGTAGTAGTAATAGTAAAAGAGGCATAATAGATTAAGATATAGCTATAGATATAGATAGAAGGAAAATATATATACTATTAAATCGTTTAAGATAATAATAATAGTAATAGGCTATCTAATATAGCTAATATAGCTAATAATATAAGGCAAAGCGCTATAGATAAGCTTATTACTATAAGTTAGGCTTAATTAAAAGAGGAAGATACTATATAATTACAAAAAGGTAACTTAAAGGAAGATATTAACTATAACTTACTGTAGGTCAAGAGGCTAGGCTAGATATAACATTTTAGCTTCTAGAACTTAATTAATATTTATAATATAGCCTACTAGCTATAAGTAAGGGAAGTAATAGGCAGGGCAGCTAAAAGGCAAAAAGATAAGGAGGCAGCTTATAAATAACTATTACTTAGGCGGCTTAAAGAGAGCTTTAATCGTAAGGTAGAATATTACTATTAGCAACTTAATAGTATCTTAACCGAGATATTATAGTAGCTTAACAGTATCTTATTAATAACTTTAAGCAGTATGCCATTTAGTTATAAAGGTAAGGAAAAATTAATAAACTAATATATATCTATTAGTTATTACTACTTAAGCTTCTACTAGAAGGTATATTATATTAGCTAGAAGGAAGCATTTAAATACTAGGCTATTTACTTTATAGATAAGCAGTAAAGCTTATTAGAGGATATTACTAAAGAGCTTAAAAGTAATAAGGCCTAAAGTAGTTATAGTAGTAAATTCTTTAGTAACAGAAAGAGATAAGCTAAAGATAAAGAGAAAGAAGAAAATAAAGAAAATAAAGATAGAAATAAAAATAAAAATAAATATTAGGATAACAGTAAGCAGGGAAATAACAGTATAACTAGCCTATTATAGGATATACTAGACTAAACTATCTTCTAATTTATCAGTAATGCAAGTAGGGACCGGGTTGGCAGGATTGTGAGTGTCTTTGTTAAATTTGAGGGTCGACCAGAAAATGATAAAGAAATTTTGCTAAAAATTAATAATAATAGATAAGTATATAAAAAGTAGATACTATAGCAGTTTAAGGTATAATTAAGTAAGTAGTAAATATTAATTCTATTTTAATCTCTATTTGTGCCTTTTGTTTTTATTTCTTTACTATATTCTGTTATTAATCCCGTTTAAATTATAACCCTGTTAAAATACTGCTTATAGAATAACGTTATATCCTTGTTTGTGGCCTACAGTAATGACTAATGATAATACGTTTAAATGCATATATTACCCTTATCAGTCTTTTAGAGCTAATATAATAAGGAATAAATGTATATACTGATTTCAATTTAATGTCCTAACCTGAGGGGAGATATGAAAGTATGTAAAGTGCAGGGTTAGGAGAAAACTATTCCTAATTATGGAGTTATTACTAACTGTATTGACAGTCTATATGTAAGCTAATCTATAAAGAGATTATATATCTAGTCGTTAAATAATAGTTAGTGTCTAATAAGTGCTGCTGAGTATTGAAACTATTTTTGAGGTGATGCTTGCTGGCTTATAGATGTATTAGTAACTGATCCTTAGTTAGGAGAATGGTTGATCTATACGGTTTGATTAGAACCTGATCTAGAGGGGAGCCTATAGCCTTCTCCCTACTGATTACTAAACTTTGATATGTTTTTATTGTTGTTAGAAGGTTTTAGATATAAGAGAGGCTGATTTTGGCTATTAGCCTCCTTATTCTTCTTGTTATGTTAGATGACTGACTTAAAAGTATCTCGAGAAAGCTGCTATACTGTTTTATTGTTTATATGACTTTTGATTTGCTTTTAAGCCTACCTAAATTTACTGTTCTTACTATTTATAGTCCTTTTATTTATTGAAACTAAAAACTAGATAGTTTAATTTCTAGTAGTGTAATTCTTAATTATGCTGGCTTTCTGTTGCAAGCGGATATTTGCTGTATGGCAAATCCTTATTAGCTTACTGGTTGTGTTGCGTTTATTTTTTAGTCTCTTAAGGTTTGCTGCATCTAGATTAGATATAGATAACTTTACTCTAGAAATTAATAGATCTATTTCTTTTTACTGCCTTTCTTTTAACTTCTCTAATTGTATAGTAGCAGACTAAAGGCTTCCTGTATATACTTATAAAGATTTATTAATAATTATATTAGGTAAAAGTATAGGTTTGATAACTGCCTGCAGAGCCCCACTTCTTTTGGTGTAACCTAGCTATATCTTATTTATGTAATTGGAGAGTTAGTGGCAGATTTGAAGGCCTTTTTTTATGTTAAGTTAATTATCTTGGATATGCCGTAACTCGTTAGAATTGGAATTAGATGCTGGTATAGAGCACTTAAGTAATAATTTAAGCTTTCTGTTAATTTCTTTAAGATAAGTCTCTAAATTATTAGTTATATTTTTAATTAGCTTTTTGTGACTTTTTAGTCTTTTAGTTGTAATAGATAATGTATATCTGTGCGATCTGTTAGAAGTCTGTTTGGATCTCTAGTTATTAATTCTTGAGAGCTTATAGGGTTGTATCTATAAGGGCTATATTAATTGTAGACTTGTAGCCAGCTAGCTGCTGCCGAAAGCCGTTAATGTCTTCCCTTATATACTTTATTTTAGCCTAGTTATAAAAACTGGTTTGGTCTGTACTGGATTGTATAGAGCACTTTATTAACTTAATACCGAATTCTTTATAAGCTTCCCTATATTGCTGTAGAGGGATCTTAAGCGCTGAAAAGTCTGCCTTAACTGCAGCTCTAACTGTTTTTATAAGCATTTTTAAGACCTCCTTTAATGAACGTAGCTCTTCTAAAAGGTCCCTAACCTTTTTAGGATGGCTGCAGAAACTTTTAATGTCATTATAGAGTGTGATGCTTGTTTTTAATGCAAAAGTAGCTAGCGCCAGAATTGTAGAGGCGAGACCTAGTGGCTTTGCTATTATAATACAGGGATTAGATTAATATTAAGAGAGAATATATAATAGGTTTAATAAGTGGCTACTGACCTAATTATAGAGTATATTAAGTTAAAAGAGGGATTAAGTATAATGTTTATCTGTATAACTGATACTAGAATGGTTTTCTATTGAGTAGAGTAGGGAAGACTAGAAAGGGTTATATTTTTATAAAGTAAGCTTAGACTTCTAAAAATAGAGAGCAGCTAAAAGAGCTTATATGATAAGGCTTTATATGCTAGAGGTTATTTTATTTTTAAATTGTTTAGATATATCTGGGCTTGCTGTATAGCTATAGATAAATGACTGGGATTTATTTGATGGAAATGGCTTTTAATTAGAATTGCTTATATTACTTGAGAAGCTAGCCAGTTCGGTTTTAGAAGTGGTTAGACTTGTTTCTAAATACTGT